>JAKFHU010001211.1:0-24023 GCA_023783475.1 Daubentonia madagascariensis
AGTAAGAACCAGATGCCAGGTATAGTTTCAGGTTAGGAACTCTGAGCTTCTTTGGGCCCCGAGCAAGAAGGAGGGTGCATGATTGGCCGGTTGTTGGTTTCTCGGGGTTTGGTGATCTAGCTAGGATTAATGGAGATGGAAAGGCATGTTGGTGTGAAAGGATTTGACTGGGATGTCTTATGTACGTTTGAAATGGGTGTACGTTATGTACAATTAAACGGGGATATGTACGTGCTTATATGCATGGGGTAGAGGTTGGGATGTACGATTATGCATACATGTATTATGTAAAATCAAGCATTAATAGTATATAATACATATTCATGGGGAGGTGCAAAGAATGCACGACGTACATAGGCTGGTTGATTTGGAACATGCCATGTTGTAAATTTTGTTTTGTCCGAGGAATTTAGTACTGACATGGCACGGGGTGTTTGGGTATCTTCTTAAAACAAGGAGTAGTTTAAAAAGAATTTCAGCTTTGGGTGCTGAAGGTGAAGCGGAGTGTTTTCTCCTTGAGTTGTCCTAGGGGGAGGGGTCCGCCATTTTTGGTTTACAAGACCAAAGTAATGAAATATACTACGAGGACTCTTCATTTGAGTATTTTGTTTTCGATTAGGCTTGTCATTGGTATTAGAATAATGATAATGGAAAAGTATAGGATGGAGGCTGCTTGACCAATGAGGATGAAGGGGTGTTCTACGGGTTGTCCTCCGATTCATGTGAGGGTGAGGAGATCTGTGGTTAGGATTCAGAATAAGCATTGGCTTATGGGGCGGAAGGCTATGCTTCGTTGTTTGGCTGTATGAAGTAGGGGGATGCAGGTGAGGATTAGAATGGATAGGACGAGGGCTAGTACGCCTCCTAACTTGTTAGGGATGGATCGCAAGATCGCGTATGCAAATAGGAAGTACCATTCTGGTTTAATGTGGGGTGGGGTATTAAGGGGGTTAGCGGGGGTGTAGTTGTCTGGGTCTCCTAAGAGGTCGGGGAAGAATAGGGTTAGGGTTATGAGGAAAAGTAAGAGAAGGGTCAAGCCTAAGATGTCTTTTGTTGTGTAGTAGGGGTGGAATGGGATTTTGTCGGAGTTTGAGGAAATTCCTGATGGGTTGTTGGATCCTGATTCGTGGAGAAAGAGAAGATGGGTTGTTGCGAGGGTTAAAATGGTGAAGGGTAGGATAAAGTGGAAGGCGAAAAATCGTGTTAGGGTAGCTTTGTCGACGGAGAATCCTCCTCAGATTCATTCTACTAAACTGGTTCCGATATAGGGGGTTGCTGAAAGTAAGTTTGTGATTACGGTGGCCCCTCAGAAGGATATTTGTCCTCATGGGAGGACATAGCCTATAAATGCTGTTGCTATCACTGTAAGTAGGAGAATGATTCCGATGTTTCAGGTTTCTAAGTAGGTGAATGATCCGTAGTACAGGCCACGTCCTGTGTGGATGAATAGGCAGAGAAAAAATATTGATGCTCCGTTGGCATGAAGATATCGAATGATTCAGCCATAATTTACGTCTCGGCAAATGTGGGAGATGGAGGAGAATGCGGATGTTGTATCGGATGTATAGTGCATAGCGAGGAATAACCCAGTTAAGATTTGTAGGATTAGGCAGGTGCCTAGGAGAGAACCAAAGTTTCATCATGATGAAATGTTTGATGGTGTGGGGAGGTCGATGAATGAATTATTAATGATTTTGATTAGAGGGTGGGTTTTTCGAATGTTGGTCATTAAAGTTCTTGTAGTTGAATACAACGATGATTTTACATGTCGTATGTCATGGTTAAAGTCCATGCAGGAACTATGATATACACTGTGTTTTTGTTAAGTGTTATTCTTGTTTGGGCTTTGTAGGTTTTTCTTCAAGCTTCCCCTATTTTGGGGGTTGGGTTTGGTTGTTAGTGGTGGGGTTGGTTGCAATATTTAAGTTGGGTTCATTAGCATTGAGATTACACGGGGTTGTTAAATGGTTAGGAGGGTTGTGAGGAGAAGTGAAGTGAGGAGGGAGAGGAATAGAGTTGAATTAGGCCTTTTTTGGTTGGAAGTGGTAGTTGATGAAGCAATTTGTAGGTGGGACAGGGCTTTTGGTATTGCTTTTTCCAGTCAGGTTAAGTCTAGTAGACAGTGATGCTATGTTTTGGCTTAAGGTTATTTGTAATGGGGTATTAGTCGGTGTATGGTTATGGGGAAGAATCCTAGTTGGGTTGAAAATTTGAGCAGAGGGGAGGGTTTGTTGAGTTTGAGGTTATAGGTGATGGTATTTACTCTATTGCTAGAGAGAATCCTAGTGCAGTTATAGTAAAGCCAGGATTTTTAGGTAAAGGGTATGGTTATTTTGGGGGGTGATATAGGGGGGATGTTATTATATAAAAGGAATCCGGCAAAGATGCTGCCAGCTGCTAGACGTTTGATTGGGTTAATACGGAGGTTGTTGTTTTCGTTAATAGTAGGGGTAATTAAGAATCGGGGCTGACCTAGTAATACGAAAAAGATGATGCGGGAGCTGTAGATTGGCTGTTACAGAGGTGGCGATGAGTGTGATTAGGAGGGCTCAGGCGTTGGTGTTTGATGTGTTTGCGGTCTCGATGATCAGGTCTTTGGAGTAAAACCCTGTTAGGAACGGGATGCCTGAAAGTGCTAGGCTTCCGATAATGAGTGATGAGGAGGTGAGGGGTATTGTTTTTAGGAGGCCTCCTATTTTTCGGATGTCTTGTTCGTTGTTTAAGTTATGGATAATGGACCCAGAACATATAAATAACATAGCTTTGAAGAATGCGTGGGTACAGATGTGGAGGAATGCGAGGTGTGGCTGGTTAATGCCTATTGTGACTATTATTAGGCCGAGTTGGCTGGAGGTGGAAATGCTACGATTTTTTTGATGTCGTTTTGTGTTAGGGCACAGATTGCTGTGAATAGTGAAGTTATGGCCCCTAACATAGGGTTAATGTTTGGATGGTTTTGTTGTTTTCTGCTAAGGGGTAGAATCGATTAGCAGAAATACTCCTGCTACCACTATGGTGCTAGAGTGGAGTAGGGCTGAGACGGGTAGGGCCTTCTATCGCTGATGGTAATCAGGGGTGTAATCCAATTGGGCGGATTTGCCGGTGGCTGCTAGTAGTAGCCAATTAGTGGGAGGGTATCGGGGTTTGGTTGAGTATAAAGATTTGTTGGAGGTCTCATGTGTTTGAATGTATTAGGAATCATGCTATAGTTAAGATGAAACCGATGTCTCCGATACGATATTAGAATGCTTGGAGGGCTGCGGTGTTTGCGTCTGTGCGTCCATGCCATCAGCCAATTAGTAGAATGTATGATCCAACACCCTCTCATCCGATGAGTGGATAGATTGTGGCATGCCAGATATATGGTAGGAACTAGTTTAAGATGTAATAGGTCGTCTTCTAGTTAATTGACATTAATAACTGATACACTGAGTAGTCATTTGAAGCTTGTTATTTTAGTTGTTGTGACCGGCGTTGAGTGATGCTTCTGTCCGAGTTGATGAATAGTAGGTTAATAAGGCTGTTAAGGCGTATGAATAGATGTTTTTATGTAGTAGGGTAATAGCTTTGCTGTGTGTCTTATTATACTAGTACATGGGTTATAAGAGATCAGTGAGGCAGTGGTGAAGGTTATTTTTGAGTTGCACCAATTTTGATCTAAGCCAGGATCTACACCTTAAGTTGAGAACATAGTTTATGTAGGTTGCAGGAATTAGCAGTTCTTGCGTTTCAAAAATTCTCGGTAAATAAGGAGTGATAGCTTCTATTGTAGATTCACGGTTCTAATGTTTTTATTTAAACTATATTTACAGTATGTGGGTCCTAAATAGCTTTGGGTTTAGGGAGAGTAATAAAGGGGGGTAATGTTATTGAATTAAGGGTTTTCTCGTGTACAGGAGGGTTTGATATTATGTGGTGTGGTATGTGATTTTCCTCGTTTGTTTTATGTCGTAATATATAGAGTAAAGTGGCCGTGATGACACGGTTAAGCCTGTTAGAAGATTGTGAAGTTTGATCATGAAAAGGTTGTTATGATTACAAAGAGCTCTCCGATTAAATTATGGAGGGTGGTAGGGCTAGGTTTGCTAGCTGCTAATAGCCATCATGTGTGCTATGAGGTGGGAGTAGTGTTTGAAGGCCTCGGGCTAGTAGTATGGTTTCGACTATGCGTGCGTTCGTAGTTTGAATTTGCGAGGCAAAATAGTAATGAGGATGTGAGGCCGTGGGCGATTAATTGGCGGTTGTTGCTCCTATAAAGCTTCATGGTGTTTGGATGAGAATTTCTGGTGACCATAGCTTATGGCTTACTGAAGAGTAAGCGCTTAGTGATTTTAGGTCGTTTTGTCGGAGCGCAGATTGAGCTGGTTATATGATTATGCCTCAAATGCATAGCATTAGGAAGGGTAGATTATGTGTTTTGTCAGGGGTTCAAGGATTGAAGTGATTCGTATTATGCCATATCCCCCTAGTTTTTAATAGTACTTGCTGCAAGGACTATCGAACCGGCAATAGGGGCCTCTACGTGGCTTTGGGTAATCATAGGGTACCCATACAGGGTATTTTGACCAATATGCTATTTATGCATGCTATTCAGACGAAGGGTATTGGATCAGGAGTTAGTTAGTTCTTTGAGTCATAGGAGAAGCGTTGGAAGGTTTAGTGAGCCTAAGGTTTTATAGGTGTAAATAAGTGCTACGAGTAGGTAAGCATCCTGTTAGTGTTAGAATAAGAATATAGTCCGCGTTTAGGCGTTCTATTTGGTTCCCTCAGCGGGTAATGAGGATTAAGGTGGGGATCATTGTGGTTTAAGAGAATGTTAGAATAGGGCCGTTCTGTGACTGTGAATTTATGATTAAGACAGTTGGAGTGTGATTAGTGGCGAAATATACAGTTTTTTTTCGTGTAAGGGTCTTAGTGAGGTGGAATTGACTAGCTATAATCATGAGAGGTAGAAGTCCATGCTGTGAGGATTAAAAGGGGGTTGAAAGGGGGTCAGAGAAAAAGTTAAGAGAAGTTGGTGTTGTTGGTTTGGTTTAGGGAAGTAGAGGGTGGTGAGGCTAATAACTAACGTATGAAGTAGTGGTGATTCAAGTATTAGCTATTTGGAGTTACAAGTTAGTAGGAGGGAGTATGATTGTTGGTACAATGATTTTAACTTGGAGGAGGTTGAGTTTTGGACGTAATCTAAGCCGTAAGTATTTGATACTGTTACTAATAAGGCTAGGCCTGCAGCGGGTTCGCAGGCTTATATTTTTCTGTGTAGATGTTTAGTTGTGGTAGTCAGAATGCGATGGTGATAAGCAGGAGGGCTAGGAGTGTGTTAGTTGTTAGGATTAATATCAAGTTGATTATTCTTTTTCGGGTCTGTCCGAAGCTAGTTGATTGGAAGTCAACTGTACTGTGTTAATACTAAAGAATAAGATCCTCATCAGTAAATTGATACGTAAAGGAATAATCATACTACGTCTACGAAGTGTCAATATCATGCTGCTGCTTCGAATCCAAAGTGGTGATTGGATGTAAAGTGGAATTTTAGTTGGCGTAGGAAGCAAATGGCTAGGAAAGTGGATCCGATGATTACATGTAGGCCGTGAAAACCTGTTGCTATAAAAATGTTGAGCCGTAAATTCCATCGGAGATTGTGAATGATGTTTCTATGTATTCTGAGGCCTGGAGCACTGTGAAGTAAATTCCTAGTGTGATGGTAATGAATAAGGCTTGGAGTATGTGGGGCCGGTTCCCTTCTATTAAGCTATGGTGGGCTCAGGTGTGAGGCCGAAGCTAGGAAATAGAGCTGTCTGAAGGGGGCTTAAAGGATGGGGGTACCCTGTGGGTAACCCTAGTAGGGTGGTAGCTTGGTATAAAGGTAGAGAACGAAAAAAGCTTTCGTAAAGTTCGTAGATCAGAGGATTTCTGAGGTCTGGGGCTTGTGGCTTGAAGTTTCCATAATGATGTAATTTTAAGTAAAGTAGTTAGGAGCTAATGAGATATTTGGGAGTAAATCGTAATATAGTGGCGACGTTATAGTTGGGAAGCTGGCCTGTAGGGCCTGGTGGTTTACCTTAGGTTGTTTGGGGTCTAGTGTTTTCGGTGGTAAGTGATTAATGGGAATACGCTTTGGTGAGGGCGACGCGATGTTCGAGGTGGTATTGAAACTGCAATAATGTATTGAAGTGACGGGCATTGATGGAGGTTAGTAGACTTCAATTAGTTCGAGTTGGCGATGATTGTATTATTTATTAGCTAGTCTATTGGTGGTAAAAGAGAGTAGTTTGCTGGAGTTAAAATGGAATCATATGTTCTTGGCAGGGGCGAGTTTAGTGTTGTGGAAGGATGCCTTAATGTGGTGCCTCAGTGTGGGAGTATTCCTATTCATATGGATAGGTGTGTGTTTGGGGGAACGAGTGGTATTAGGCCTGTGTTTTGTACCGATAAAGCTGATTATAGGGTTAAATTAGGGTAAGTTCCCTTTGGATTATGGTGACATATTGTTTTAATTAGGTTGGGTAAATCGTGTTCAGGGAAATTATCGATATTGATAAAGTGAGAGGTGTGGGAATAGATAGGTAATGTGACTTAATACGGGCTGAGCCATTGATGTGAGGTAATGAAAGAGGCAAATTTCTTCCTATTTCTGGTATGAAATGTCCTGGCTGTTATATTATTGGGTGCACGTAGGTTAGGGATAAGTGTTTAATGTTTTGTTGTATAATAAGTTAGGACATCAAAGTGAGAGTGAGGTGTTTTAGTGTTGTTGGGCTTCACGTGGAAAGGTATTGGGATGATTTTATTAGTTTCTGTTAGCTTCAAGCCTGTATGTATAATGTGTAATGCTTTTCAATAGTGTTGGGGCTATATTCCTAACAATGCTCATGATAGTTGGTTGTTGCGTGTGAACGTAGTTATAGGCCTGTAGCTAAGTTAGCCTGGTCGGGACTATCACGTTGATAAGTAGGATTATGCATCCGTTTAGGCTGAAGGTCTGTCCATGGAGTTAGATCTCAGGAGCCCCTCGATGGTATCTCTAGTGGACGTATTCGATTGTTTCCGACATAGTTTGGTGATCGTTTTTGAGGTTATGTAGATACAAAGTTATGTTTTATCTGTACTCTAGGTTCGTATCATTGGGGCCATGTGTTAGGTAGGAGGTTGTTATTTATTTGTAGTGAATCTAGATGGTAGGCATAAGGATGAGATATTGCAGGGAGGATTGTTCACACTGCCTTTTTCCACTTCTCTGGGCGTTATGGTGTTTGTATGGGTAAGGCTGGTTGTGAGTATAAGGGAGATAGTATTGAGGACTAATGAGTCTAATTATAAAGACAATTATTAAGTTATGGTCATGGAAATATAGAATTCTTCTATGATAGGGAGGTGGCGTCTTGGAACCTATTTGGGCGGGGTAAGCCATGGAGGTATAAAGGGTTAAGCCTATAATTTAACTATGACAAAGTTTATGTAATGTTTTAACTAATACTCCGGTTAAGAGAGTCATACTGGTTATGGAATTGGCTTGAAACCAGTTTTTAAGGGGTTCAAATCTTCCTTCTTGTTAGATTTTTGCGGTGCGGGTTCTTCAAATGTGTGATAGGAGGCGGGCAGCCTGAAGTCATTCAGTTTGTTGTTGTTAATTCTACTGTTAGTACTTCTCGTTTTGAGGCGAATGCTTCTCAGGTGTAAAGATTATTAATATGACCTGCTGTCGGAGATGAAGGAGCCGATAGATGAGATGGTGTTTCATATTGTGTAGGCGTAGGGGTAGTCAGAAGAGCGTCGGGGCATGCCGGATAGGCCTAAGAAGTGTTGTGGAAGAAAGTAAGATTTACACCTACGAATATTAATTGGTGAAGTGATTTTTGGCTCATGTATCGTTTAGTGTATAGCCTGAGAATAAAGGAAATCAGTGTACGAAGCCGCCTATAATGGCGAATACAGCTCCTATTGATAGGACATAGTGGAAGTGGTGCTACTACATAGTATGTATCGTGTAGAACAAGTCTAATGATGAGTTGGCTAGAAAATGCCTGTTAGTCCCGACTGTAAAAAGGAAAATAAAGCCACAGAGCTCATAGTATAGCGGGGTTTTCATTTAATGTTACCTCCGTGTAGTGTAGCCACCAGCTGAAGACTTTTACACCTGTGGGGATTGCGATAATCATGGTAGCGGATGTGAAGTATGCTCGGGTGATCAACGTTCTTTCCCACTTTAGACATGTGGTGGGCCTACGATGAAACCTAGAAAGCCAATAGATTTTTATAGCTCATACTATGCCTATGTAGCCGAAGTTCTTTTTTTTCCGGAATAGTACGTGACGATGTGGAGATTATGCCGAAGCCCGGAGAATTAAGATTATACTTCAGGGTGCCGAAAATCAAATAGGTGTTGAATTAGAATGGGTCTCCTCCTCCGGCATGGTCAAAGTAAGTTGTTTAGTTGCGGTCGTTAGGTATGGTAATCCCAGCTGCTAGGACTGGAAGGAATAAGTAAAAAGTAAGTAATGGCAGTGATTATTACGGACCATACGAATAAGGGGGTTTTGGGATTGTGATATAGCTGGTGGTTTCATGTGATATTGTTGTAATAAAGTTATGGCCCCAAGGATTGATGAGACCCTGCTAAGTGGGTGAAAATAGTTAAGTCTACGGAGGGTCCGGGTGGGGGCTGGGGGAATTTCCTGCTAAAGGGGGGTACGTTCCTCCTGGGGCCCGGCCCTGCCCTCCACTATTGAGGAGGCAAGAGGGAGAAGAAAGGAGGGGGGAGTATTTAGAACCCCATGTTATTTATACGGGGGAAGGCTATTATCAGGGGCTCCGATTATTAAGGCACCCGTCAAATTTTCCGAAGCCTCCAATTATAATGGGTGATTACTATGAAGAAGTTTTTTACGAAGGCATGGGGATACATGACGTTTTTAATTTGGTCATCGCCTAGTAGGGTCCCTGGTTGACCAGTTCTGCTCGAATTAGAAGCTTAGGGCTTTTGCCTACTATACCGCCCAAGCACCAAAAAGGAGGTAAAGGGTTCCGATATCTTTATGGTTTGTAGTACAGTCAACGGTTGATGAACTAGGTATTTGGGGAAAATGGCTTGAGTAAGTATTGACTGTAAAACTAAAGACGAAGGTTGCTCCTTCTTTTGCCAAATGGTCCTTTGTGAATTCTCATGTTTAATTGCAATTCAAAGGGGCAGCTCAACCCTTCCAGGACTTCTTCCGTTTCATAAAAGAATGGAGTCAGTGGATTGAAGCCAGTTGTTTAGGGTTTTAGCTTTTTTAACTAAATTTTTTGTGGGTTAGAGCCCACCAATCTAGGAAGGAGTTTAGCTTAATTAAAGTAGTTGATTTGCATTCAATGATGTAGTGGTGGAGTCTGCAGTTCCTTATTATGCATGATTAATAGCGAGGTACTTTCTTAGCTTTGAAGGCTCTTGGTCCTACTTACCTAAATTCCTAGCTTAGGTGGCAAAGGTTGGGAGAGTGGAAGGGCTAGGGTGGATACCGTATCAGGGGTATAGAAAGGGGTCTTTTTATGGTTTGATTGCCATATTATTTTTATGCTGTTAGTTTAGGGAATGAGGTAAGGATTGTGAGTATGTTTAATCGTATGGTAGAAGTAAAGTGCTGAGTAAGGTTGATATGTTATAAGTGCAGGGAAAATGATATGTCATTTTTTGTGAGTTCTTGAATAATGATTCATTGGGTAGAGAGCCCGTGAGTGGGTAACCCTAGTGATAGAGAGTGGCATAAATTAGGTGGTTATTATTGGGTTTTTGTGTCATAGGCGGCTATATTAGTTGTGGTGGTATTTGATTTTAGGTAGAATATGAGAATGTTCGATTGTTATATTAGTAATGTTAAATTTAGGATGTTGCAGAGGGGTTATATATGGGATAGTTGTCATTCAGCCTATGTGGGCGATGGTAGGAATAGGCTAAGATTCTTTCCGTAGTTGCGTTTGTATTAAGGCCTCCCCAACCCCCGAATAAGATTGAAAGATAAAGGGCGAGGGCTAGTATTATGTTTGAGGTTTTATTGATTCGTATATATTGGGTATATAGAGATTGGGGCGAGCTTTTGTCATGAGATAAAATTTATGCCTGAGAATAGGGGATCCTTGTTTTTACTTCTGGCACTCAGAGTGAAATGGGTGCTAAGGCCAAGTTTTATTGCTAGGGAGATGGTTATTATTGTGGCAATAAGTTGGCTGGGGTTATTTGTAATAGATCATTGTCCTGTGTTTGTCACATTGATGATGATGGCTATTATTTGTAGTATAAGGCTGTTTGCTTGTGTTAGGAATATTTTTTTGGCGGCTTCTGTTGATCGGGGATTTGTTTTTTTGGTATTAAAGGGATAATGGTTACATGTTAATCTCTAATCCTGCTAGATTAAGAATCAGGGAGCCGATTATTGAAGTATTTTTAAATATGAAAGGGAGATTTAAGATGAGGGTGGTGATGGGGATTTTTATTAGTACGGGAAGGATGTGAACCTACCCTTTCGGGGGTATGGGCCCATGCTTGCTTAGCTGACCCTACTTTGGGTTTTAGAGTGTGGTGTGGGGGACACGAAGAATTTTTGAATTTTTAAGGGTAGGTTCAATACCTATGGCTCTGAAAATAAGGGTTTAAACCCTATGGCTTACTCTATCAAAGTAATTCTTTTGTTTAGACATATTTCTATATTTGGGTGGGATAGTGGATAGTGAAATGGGGGGAGTATGTCTATGCATATGGCAAATTTATTGGTAAAAGTTTTTTCATAGAAATGTTTTAGTTGATCATTCGGAATCGTGGGTATGGGTGCTCGTACCATAGAAATGCTATGCTTAGGATAAAGTTTTAATGGTGAAGTTAGTTTTTGAATGTCTCGGGTGAGAGGGTGTTGTGGTGTTGTTCCTAAATAGGATGGTGGTTAGGGCATTTATTAAATAATGTTTGGTGTATTCAGCTATGAAGAATAGGGCGAAGGGGGCCTTTCGGCATATTCAACGTTAAATCCTGAGACTAATTTAGATTCACCCTCTTTAGGTCGAAAGGGGCTCGATTTGTCTCTGCTAATTAGAAATATTCTATTATGGGTATGGTTCTGAGGGGGTGATATTCCTGTTGTTCCTTGGGCCGTATTAAGGGTATTTGGGGAATGAGCCCCTTATTAGGAGAATTGATAAAGAATAATAGCCATGGATATTCATATGAGATTGTCTGTGCACTGCTCGGAGGGCTCCGATGAGGGCGTATTTTTGAATTTGAGGCTCATCCGACCCTAGGATTGAGTACCGGCTAGTGGTGTGGCTAGGATAAAAAGTAAGCCTATGTTAATTAGCTAATGGGTAGGGGGGGGAGGGGGACTCATATGGTGAGAGCAATAGATAGGCCAGTGTAGGTGCGATGATGTAAAGGGGTGTAAAGGTGTTAATGGCGTAGAGGTTCTTTAGTAAAAATTTTTATTTTCGTCTGCAAAGGGTTTTGGGGTAGGGCCGTGGGGGCCTACAATTTTGGGCCTTTGCGAGTTGCATGTACCTAGAATTTTCCGTTCGATTAGTGTGAGGAATGCATGGCCAAGTATAATAGGGATAATTAGAGAAAGTAGGTTTAATTTAAGCATGCTGGTAGGAGAGGATTTGAACCTCTGATTTTAAAGTTTTAAGTTTTATATGCAGTTACCGGGCTCTGCCACCTTAACGAGCCGTTTTGTGGCAGGGGTTGGTGGTAGTTTTATTAGATTGAGATTTATTCATCTATTGTGCTGAAGGCACTTTGTATCGAGGTGGCCTTAGCTCTCTTGTCCTTTCGTACTGGGTAGAAGTGTTTAAATAGATAGAAACCGACCTGGATTACTCCGGTCTGAACTCAGATCACGTAGGACCTTTAATCGTTGAACAACGAACCGTTAATAGCGGTTACACCATTAGTTGTCCTGATCCAACATCGAGGTCGTAAACCCTATTGTCGATATGGACTCTAGAATAGGATTGCGCTGTTATCCCTAGGTAACTTGTTTCGTTGATCAAAGTTAATTTGGGTCAATAGTTGATATTTGCTTTGACTGGTTATGTCTAAGTTAAAATCATTCGGAGGTTTTTTGGGTTTATTCTCCGAGGTCACCCCAACCAAAATTTTTTAACCCAGAGGACAAATTTATTGTGTGTTTTTAAGTGCCTTAGTGTTTGTTTGGGTTAGTAAATTTAGCTCCATAGGGTTCTTCTCGGCTTATTGTTGTATTCCCGCCTCTCACGGGAAGGGCATTTCACTGATTGGAGATAAGAGACGTTAAACCCCTCGTGTGGTCGTTCATGTGTGGTCGAGTCCTTAATTAGAGAACAAGTGATTATGCTACCTGTTGCACGGTCAGGATACCGCGGCCGTTAAAACGAAAGTGCACTGGGCAGACAGGGCCTCTAATATGGTTAATGCTAAGGTGATGTTTTTTGGTAAACAGGCGGGGTTTGTTTTTGCGAGTTCCTTTTATCTCTTTAAATCTTTCCTTGAGTGCATGCCTTGTTTGGTTACAGTTCATTGAGGTAAGTTTCTATTAGGTGTTTGGTTTTACCTCATTGTTAACTACAGGGGTATTCGTTCTGATATAAGCGTATGCCGGGAGAACGGTGTTCTTGTACTTATGCTAACATGTCACTTCCATTGATGGATGGATGTCCAGTTGGGGATGGGATATAATGTTTATTTTTGGGGATTAAAGATTATTGTTTGTGTCGAGCTTGAACGCTTTCTAATTGGTGCTGCTTTTAGGCCTACCATGGGAGCTTGGGTTTTTACTCTCTAATAGGATTTCTCCTGGTCTAGAGCTGTCCCTATTTAGAGTAACGTTTTAATTTACGTGGGATTTAGTTTTCTTGGTAAATTTAAAGTTGAACTGAAATTCTGTTCTGGAAACAGCTATCGCCAGCTCGGTAGGCTTTTCACCTCTACTCATGATCTTTTCACTATTTTGCGTCACTGATAGTGGGTTTCTTAAAATTGTTCCATAAGTACTCGTTCTGGTTCGGGGGATTTTGCTGGGCTCTTGTAAAAGTTGTCTTGTTTAAATCTTATGCGAAAGGTACAAGGGAGTTTTTTCAGTTATTTTTGTTCCTTTTCTTCCCTTGCGTACTGTTTCTATTAGCGCCAGGTTAATTTCTATCTCCATACTAATAGCTATGTTGTGTGAATGTTTTATAATTTTTTGCGTGTTGTTTAGTTGGGTGGGAGTTGGCTAGTTTCGGTTCAGTGATCATGTAGATTGAGATCTTCTGGGGTAAGCCGGATGCTTTGGTTAGCACACCTGATTCTCCGCACTTTCCGTATGCTTACCTGTTACACTTATTCCTCTTGTGGTAGTTCTAGCTTGTGTAGTTATTTGATTCTTGAGGAGGGTGACGGGCGGTTTTGCGTGCTTCATGGCCTATTACAGTCTCTATTCCATTTACTCTAAATCCTCTTGGCCTATGAGTTTCTGAGGTGTCGTGCGGAATATTCTATTTAGAAAATGGTAGCCCATTTCTTCCCACCTCATAGACTACACTTACCTATTTTTATACGGTTAGTTTGGGCTTACTTTAGGACTTAGTAGGTTTGCTGAAGATGGGGTATATGGGTTTTTGGGGAAGGGGTGGTGAGGTTTTCGGGGTTTATCGATTATAGAACAGGCTCCTTAGGGGTATAAAGCACCCCAATCTTTGAGTTTTGGCGTTGCCATAGTCCGGCGAATAACTTGTTATAGCATGGGGTTCGGCTAGATGTGGGGTTATAATCCAGTTTGGACCTAGCGCCGTGTGTTCAGGTATAAAATACCTTGTAGGGGGTTTTTTTATTTTGGCGGGCTTTTTACGGCTTGGCTAAAGCTTAGTTTAGTTCTAGTACCTTAAACACGCTCAACCGGTAGGGTATAGCTTGGTTAATCGTGTGGCCGCGCGGGGGCACGGATTGCCAACCCTTTGAATGAATGTAGTATAGCTTAGTCGAACTTTCGTTATTGCTAAGTTAGTCATGCTGTGTCCCGTGGGGGTGGGTTTAGAAGGCGTCATGAGTACATGAGTGTGTGCTTGAGCCGCCTCCTTTGGTCTAGGGCTCTGAGGGATTTCACCGGGGCGTGGAATTGCATGTGAAGCTACTAAACTACTGTAAGGGAAACCACCCCCATGAAATGTAGCTTTGCGGGCTCATCCGGCATTTTCATGCCTTGCTTTGCGTTTGTTAAGCTACATCAACACATTGACCTTTGTGAAAAAAGAGGCTAAAGCTATGTCAGTATGGGGCTTTGTTTTACGTAAATAAAAGTTTACTCTAGTTCAGAAGCCTAAAATTGGTTTAAAAATAGTGTTTTTAAATGATTAATGGGAGTTGGGCTGATCGTTTCTGGTTGAAGTATAGTTGGGTGGGGGGGGGGGGGGGCGGGGGGAGCAGAAAGCTTTTGTTTTGGGGTTGGCAAAAAGGCGGGTTAGTTCGGAGATTTTTTTTGCCCGGGGGGGGGGGGGGGGGGGGGGGGGGGTTTTTGGTACGTTTAGGGTTGGGGTCCGGTTTATTCTAATTAGCGTACTTTTATGCTACTTTTTATGCGGGGCCCGGTTTTGGGGGTACGGTAAATTCGTTTTGTATTGCGTACGTTATGCGTACGTTATGCGTACGTTATCGTAGTTTTGTTTTGCTACGTTTTGGCGTTTAGTCATTAGAGCATTGAATTGGGTTAGCACCTTTAGTGATCATATGTGGGTGAAGGTGGGACATGGGAAATCCGAAATACAACTGATGTTTTTGAGGTGCAAGCCGGGGGGCTTGCTGAGTCGATGCATCCCCAAAGTTAAAAGATACCCAAAAAGCAGGTTTAGAGATATGATGATCACGGTGAGGGTAGTAATGGGCCCCCCCGAGAGGGCTTATTAAGGGGGGTTGTATGGGCGACTTTAAAGGTATGGCCGAGGTAAGAACGATGCCAGGTTAGTTTCAGGTTAGGAACTCTAGGGGTTTTGGGGCCCGGAGCAAGGGAAGGGGGGGCATGTTGGGGGGGTTGTTGGTTTCTCGGGGGGTTTTGGGGATTTTAGCTAGGATTAATGGGATGGGAAAGGCAGTTGGTGTGAAGGATTTGCCGGATGTCTTTTTGTACGTTTGAATGGGTGTACTTATGTACAATTAAAGGGGATATGTACGTGCTTAATGCATGGGGGGAGAGGTTGGGATGTACCCATTATGCATCCCGTATTTTGTAAAATAAGCAAATTTAAAAGTATATAAACTTCCTGGGGAGGTGCAAAAATCACCCACTACATAGGCTGGTGGGGTTTGGAAATGGGCCCTGTTGAAAAATTTTTTTTTGTCCGAGGAATTTAGTACTGACAGGCACGGGGTGTTTGGTATCTTTTTAAAAAAAAGGAGTAGTTTAAAAAGAATTTAGCTTTGGGTGTGAAGGTGAAACGGTTTTTCTCTTGAGGTGTCTAGGGGGAAAGGGGCCGCCATTTTTGGGTTTTCAAGACCAAAGTAATGAAATTTACTAAGAGGGGCTCCCTTCATTGGGGTATTTGTTTCGATAGGCTGGGCTTGTATTGATAAGAATTTAAAGGGAAAAGTATAGGGGGGGAGGGCTGCTTGACATTTAGGGGTGAAGGGGGGGTTTACGGGTTGTTTCCCCGATTCAGGAGGGTGAGGAGATCTGTGGTTAGGCCGAATAAGGGATTGGGTATGGGGCGAGGGTATGCCGTTGTTTGGCTGTATGAAGTAGGGGATGCAGGTGAGGATTTTGAAGGGGTAGGCAGGGCAGTACCCTTCCAATTGTAGGGATGGATCGCAAGATCGGTTGCAAATAGGGGTACCATTCTGGTTTTAAAGGGGGGGGGGATTAAGGGGGTTAGCGGGGGGGTAGTTGTCCCGGGTCTCCTAAGAAAGGGGGGAAGAATAGGGGTAGGGGGTTGGGAAAATAGGAGGGCAGCCTAAAATGTCTTTTTTTTGGTATAGGGGTGGAATGGGTTTTGTCGGAGTTTGAGGAAATTCTATGGGGTTTTTGGATCCTGATTCGTGGGAAAAAGGAAAATGGGTTGTTGCAGGGGAAAATTTTTGGGAAGGGGGGTAAAGTGGAAGGCGAAAAATCGTTTTTTTAGGGTAGCTTGTCGGGCGGAGGGAAACCTCCCGGTTCATTCTACTAAACTGGTTCGATATGGGGGGGTTTTCTGAAAGTAAATTTGTGATACGGTGGCCCCTCAAAAAGATATTTGTTTTCCCCATGGGAGGACATAGCCTTAAATCTGTTGCTATACGGGAAGTAGGGAGAAGATTCGATTTTCGTTTCTAAGTAGTGAATGATCCGTAGTACAGGCCACGTCCTGTGTGGATGAATAGGCAGAGAAAAAATTTGTGCTCCGTTGGCATGAAGATATCGAATGATTCAGCCATCAATTCTACGTCTCGGCAAATGTGGGAGATGGAGAGAATGCGGATGTTGTATCGGGATGTATAGTGCATAGCGCGGAATAAACCCAGTTAAGATTTGTAGGATTAGGCAGGTGCCTAGGAGAGACCAATAGTTTCTTATCATGATGAAATGTTTGATGGTGTGGGGAGGTCGATGAATGAATTATTAATGATTTTGACTTAGAGGGTGGTGATTTTTCGAATGTTGGTCATTAAGTTCTTGTAGTATGGAATACAACGATGATTTTTCATGTCGTATGTCATGGATTTAAAGTCATGCAGGAACTAGATATACACTGTGTTTTTGTTAAGTGTTATTCTTGTTTTGGGCTTTTAGGTTTTCTTCAAAAGCCTCCCCTATTTATGGGGTTGGGGTTGGTTGTAGTGGTGGGGTTGGTTGCATAATTATTTTAAGGTTTTGGGGGTTCATTTATGGGCTTAATGATGTTTTTATTTATTTAGGGGGGATGCTTGTAGTATTTGGGTATACTACGGCGATGGCTACGAGGAGTATCCTGAGGTTGAGGGTCTATGCGTTGTTTGGGGTGCTTGTAGTTAGGTTTTGTTAGGAACATTTGTGGTTATAGGATGATGGGCTATGGAAAGGTGGGCTTTGTTATTGATTTTAAGAGTTTAGAAGATTGGATAAATTTGACGGGGAACATGGTTGATATTTTTCGGGTGATTTATAGGGTGGCGCATTGATGATTATGCTAGTTGGAATTGGTGATTGCTGGTTGATCTTATTATGGGGATTTTCATGTGATTGAGATTACACGGGGTTGTAAATGGTAGGAGGATTGTGAGAGAAGGAAGTGGGAGGGAGAGAAATAGAGTGTAATTAGGCCTTTTTGGTGGAAGTGGTAGTTGATGAAGCAATTTGTAGTGGGGACAGGGCTTTGGTATTGCTTTTTCAGTCAGGTAGTCTAGTAGAAGTGATGCTATTTTGGCTTAAGGTTAGTTTTAATGGGGTATTTGTCGGTGTAGGTTATGGGGAAAGAATCCTAGTGGTGAAAGTTTGAGCAGAGGGAGGGTTTTTTGAGTTATAGGGGGTGATGGTATTAACTCTATTGCTAGCAGAGATCCTAGTGCCGATTATAAGAGCCAGGATTTTTACGTAAGAGGGTAGGTTAGGGGGGGGTTATAGTGGGGAGGATGTTATTATATAAAAGGAATCCGGCAAAGATGGTGCCAGTGCTAGGACGTTTTATGGGTTAATCAGGGGTTGTTGTTTTGTTATGTAGGGGTAATTAAGAACGGGTGGACCTGAAATAATACGATAAGTTGATAGACTGGGAGCTGTAGATGGCCTGTTAAAAGAGGTGGCGATGAGTTGTGATTAGGAGGGCTCAGGCGTTGGTTGTTTGATAGTGTTTGCGGTCTCGATGCTCAGGCTTTGGGAGTAAACCCTGTTGAGGAACGGGATGCCTGAAAGTGTCTAGGCTTCCGATAATGAGTGATGAGAGGTGAGGGTATTGTTTTTAGGACGGCCTCCTATTTTTGGATGTCTTGTTCGTTGTTTAAGTTGGATAATGGACCCAGAACATATAAATAAAATAGCTTTGAAGAATGCGTGGGTAACAGATGTGGAGGATGCGAGGTGTGGTGGTTAATGCCTATTGGAACTATTATAGGCCGAGTGGCTGGAGGTGGAAAAATGCTACGATTTTTTGATGTCGTTTTGTGTTAGGGCACAGATTGCTGTGATAGTGAAGTTATGGCCCCTAGACATAGGGTTAATTGTTGGATGGTTTGTTGTTTTCTGCTAAGGGGTAGAATCGAATTAGCAGAAAATACTCCTGCTACACACTATGGTGCTAGAGTGGAGTAAGGGCGAGACGGGAGTAGGGCCTTCTATCGATGATGGTAATCAGGGTGAATCCAAATTGGGCGTTGATTTTTGCCAGGTTGGATGCTAGTAGTAGGCCAATTATGCGAGTGTATCGGGGTTTGGTGAGTATAAAGATTGTTGGAGGTCTCATGTGTTTGAATTGTATTAGGATCATGCTATAGTTAAGAAAGAAACCGATGTCTCACGATACGGGTTATTGAATTGCTTGGAGGGCGCGGTGTTCGTCTGTGCGCCATGCCATCAGCCAATTAGTAGGAGATATGTACAACACCCTCTCATCCGATGAATAGTTGAAGATTGTTGGCAGTGACCAGATATTCATGGTAATGAGAATAAATAGGATTTACGAATGGTCGTGTGGGTCGTTGCTATATATCCCTATGAGAATTCTTAATTGATCATGTAATGAAAATGCTAATGGAATAAAAAAACTATGGAAAGTGGCTAATTTGGGAAACTTATGGGTTATTTTAGTGTTGGATTGTGACTCAGTGTCAGTTGGAGATGATTTCTTCCTGTCCCTGAGTTGATGAATAGTAGGTTTTGGAAAAACTGATAGTAAAGGGGGCGTAGAACAAAAGATGTTTTTAGTAGTAAGGGGTAAGTCTTTTGTGTGTGCTTTGGTTTTTAACTAGTAAAAGGGTTATTAAGATGATAGAGGGTCAAAGATGGGGTTCAAAGGGGTTTATACCTTTTATTGAGTGCCCAATTTTTTGACTCCCAAGGGCCAACGGATTATATATCCTTTAAAATTGAGGGAAGCCATAGTTTATGTATGGTTTGGGGGAAATTAGCCCCTTCTGCCCTTCTTTTCGGGCTTTTTGGAGCGATGAGCTTTTATTTTTAATTTACGGTCTAATGTTTTATTTAAACATATATTTTCATTGTGGGTCTAAAAAGCTTTGGGGTTTAGGGAGGATTTAAAAGGGGGGTAATGTGTATGATATTAAAGGTTTTTTTTCTCCGGTAAGGAGGGTTTTATATTATGTGGGGGTAAAGCTGATTTTCCTGTTGTGTTTGGTCAGTTTTTTATTTAATAAAGAAAAGGGCCGTGAAGCCGTTTAAGCCTGTTAGAATGATTTTGAATTTATATGAAAAGGGGGGGTTTATGAAAAAAAGAGTCTCCGATTAAATTAATGGAGGGTGTAGGGCTAGGTTTGCTAAGCGGCTAATAGAAATAGTTGCTAAAGGGGGGGATATTTTGAAGGCCTCGGGGTTAGTAGTGGTTCGACTATGGATGCGTTGTTAGTTTGAATTTGCGAGGCAAAATATAATGGGATGTGAGCCTGGGCGATTATTAGTTGTTGCTCCTATAAAGCTTCTGTGTTTGGATGAGAATTGCTAGGTGACAAGCTATTTTGGCTTACTGAAAAGTAAGGCAATAGTGATTTTAGTCTGTTGTCGGAGGCAATTGAAACTGGTTTATCTATGCTCAAAGCATAGCATAGGCGGGGTGATTTGTGTTTTGTCAGGGGGTTAAAGGATGAAGGGTTCGTTTTTATGAATACCCCTATTTTAATAGTACTGCTGCAAGGCTTCGACCCGGCAATAGGGGCCTCTACGTGGGTTGGGAATCATAGGTGGAAAACCCTTTCAGGGGGTATTTTGACCATGAATGCTATGACTGCTATTCAGAGAAGGGTTGGATCAGGAGTTTGGTAGTTCTTTGAGTCATAGGAGAAGCTGTTGAAGGTTTAGTGAGCATAAGGTTTTATAGGTGTAAATAAGGGCTACGAGTAAGGTAAAGATCCTGTTTGTGTGTAGATAAGAATTAGTCCGGGCTTTAGGCGTTCTATTTGGTTCCCTAGCGGGGATGAGGGATTAAGGTGGGGATATGTGGTTTCAAAGAGAATGTAGAACTGGGCCAGTTCTGTGACTGGAATGTATGATAAAGACAAATTTGGAGTGTGATTAGTGCGGAATATACAGTTTTTTCGTGGGAAGGGTTCTTTAGTGAGGTGGAATTGACTAGCTATAATCATCGAGAGGTAGAAGTCATGCTGTGGGGATTTTAAAGGGGGGGTGAAAGGGTGGTCAGAGAAGAAGTTAAGAGAAGTTTTTTTTGTTTGGTTGGTTTAGGGAGTAGGAGGGTGGTGAGGATAATAACTAAAATGTATGAAGTAGTAGGTTGATTCAAAGTATTAGGCTATTGGAGTATCCAAAGTTAGTGGGGAGAGTATTGAGGGTGCCCCAAAGATTTTTAATTGGAGGAGGTTGAGGTTTTGGACGTAATCTAAGCCCCTACGTATTTGATATGTTCAAATAAGGCTTTGGCCTGCAGCAGGCTCGCAGGCTGCGAAACCTAGCAGGGTAATAGGTAAGTGCGAGGACAAAAATTTTAGTGAAGGTTGAGAGTTGGAAAGGGGTGGTGAGGATGAATAGGAAATATAGTGCCTTCTAGAAATAGTAGTGATGTATAGATGGGAGCGAAATATCAGTACCCCCCAGTAAGGCTGTAGTAAAGGCTAGGGAGAGGTTTATAGAAATTAAGGGCATGGTAGTACTTATGGGTGGACCATAGTTAAATGAGTCGAAACAATCATTGTTTTAGGTTTTTAAAACTTTACCATCTTTCTCATTTCTAGTCCCTTTGGGGTCACTCATAGGTTAAACCCAGAGCTAGGATTATAATTTGAATATGGCTATCGTAAATATTAGTTTTAGGTTTGTTGTTTGGGTTGCCCAAAGGGGTTATGGGGAGAGGAGAAGTGCAATTTCTAGGTCGAAAGGAGAAAGTGATAGCTAATAGAAGAAATTTTATGGAGAATGGTAGGCGAGCAGATTCTATGGGTCAAAGACAATTCGTGGTTTATATTTTTCTGTGTTGTGGTTTAGTTGTGGTAGTCAGAATCGATGGTGATAAGCAGGAGCGGCTAAAGGAGTGTGGTTAGTTGTTAGGATTAATATCAAGTTGATATTCCTTTTCGGGTCGGTCCGAGGTAGTTGCATGATTGGAAGTCAACTGACTGTGTTTTAATTTCTAAAAGAATAAGATCCTCCTCAGTAATTTATAGTAAGGAATAATCAACTACGTCCTACGAAGTGTCAAACATGCTGACGCTTCGAATCCCCAAAATGGGTGATGGATGTAAAGTGAATTTAGTTGGCGTAGGGAAGCAATGGCTAGGAAAGTGGATCCAATGATTACATGGGAGGCCGTTAAAAACCGTTGCTATAAAATATGTTGGGTAGCCGTAAATTCCATCGGAGATGTGAGGAGTGTTCTATGTATTCTGAGGCCTGGAGCAACTGTGAAGTAAATTCCTAGTGTGATGTAATGAATAAGGCTTGGAGTATGGGGTCCGGTTCCCTTCTATTAAGCTATGGGGCTCAGGTGATGGCGACGCCTGAAGCAGAAGTACAGCTGTATTTGGAGTAGGGGGACCCTTTTAAAGGATTGAGGGGGGTTTTACCCCTGTAGGTGGGTCAACCGCCCCTAGTTCAGGGGTTTGGGGTAGGCTTGAGTGATAAAAGGTCAGAGAAGAAACCTTAAGAAAAAAACTTCCCGGAGATAATAAAACAGGAGTATTCCGTTCGGAGGCCTTTTTGAACGGTGTGTGTTGGTGCCTTGGGGAAAGTGCTTTTCGCATAATATCTCGTCATTTATGGGATATTGTTAGTAGGTTAGTTAGGAGGCTAAAGAGAGTAGTTTGCTGGAGTTAAAGTGGACTCATATAGGTGAGCCCCGCCCCCCCATAAGGATGTGCGGAAAGTGCCCCTGTAAGGGGCAGGGGTGGGGTTTACCATATGGTAGTGGGGGTTTGGTGGGTCATTAGGGGTTTCGTTGTAGTAAAGGCTGGATTAATTTGGGGTAAATACTATGGCTTGGATTTGGGCGAACCCCCCCAGTTCGAGGGGGTTAGTGAAAACTAGGATAACTCAATGTAAATTTAAGCTGCAGCGGGGCTCTATATTGTTGTTGAGGATTAGAGTAAACTTCCAATAGGTGTATGAGAAGGTGGCCCCGGCTTGTAATATTAGCTGGTATCGTCGGGCTAGGGTATTGGTTGAAAATAAAAAATGAATGATGTTTCGAGGATTACTACTATAGGATATCATGGGATGCATGGTGGGTTCCTTGGGCCGAAAAAGGGAAAAGGCGAATGATGATTTTGTTTTTTGTGGGGGAAGCCGGTAATACTGTGGTGCTCATAGTGGGATTGCTATTCCAAGTTCATTGATAGTTGGGGTGTTGGTGTAACGAGTAGGGGAGTAGGGTAGTAGGTTTGTTGACCCGATAAAATAGGCTTGAGGGTAACATTAGGATCAGTTCGTCCTTTGGTATTAGTGTTCTATAGGTTGTTTTAGGGAAATTAGTTGGGTAATCGTTGTTGCAGGGAATTAGTCGATTATTGATAAAGTAGAGGGGGTGGGGAAAATATGGGGGGTAAAAATAGTGATTAATATAACAATGGGTAACCTTGATTGTAGGGGTAATGAAAGGGGGAATAAAATTTTCGTTCATTTTATTTCCAGGGGGTTTTTATATTTTTGTGTTGTTTTATTTTTGGGTGCCCGGGGGTTTAGGGGGAAAACTTTTAATGTTTTTAGTTTTGGGTAAAGAAGAGTGTTGGATCATCGAAAGTGATATAGGTCAGTTGTGTGTCGTTGGGGCATTTCACTGTGGAAAGGTGTTTGGCTTCCGATCTTTAACTTAAAAGGTTAATGCTGATTAGATTCACAGTGATGTTATAATATAGATTAGTAATAATTTTTCAAAATATTTTAGGGGGATTAGTTCAAGTACAATGGGCATAAAGCGCTGTGGTTTGACACCGCGATTTCTGCAGCATTGACCGCTATATAAGCTGGTCGGGAGGCTATCAGGGTTGTTTGATTCAGGCGGCCTGGATTGCATCCGTCTTTAGGCCTAGTGAAGGTACTGTCCATGAGTGTGAGTAATCTTCTGAGGAGACTAACCTCGAATAGGTAATTCCGTAGGTAGGGACTATTCGATTATCGACTGCCAGAAGTCGAAGTTCTCCGGGGGTGAGATCGGTGGTGGAGGTGATGTATGAATCAAAGGTTATGTTTTCATAATGCTGTATACTCCATAGGTTCAGTATCATTGGTGGCCCATAGTTTTAATGGTTAGGGAAAGGGTTGTTAATTTCATCTATTATGTAGAGAATACGTAAGGGTGGTAGGGCAATAAGGATGAGGATAATTGCAGGGAGGATTGTTCACACTGTTTCCACTTCTTGGGCGTTTATGGTGTTTGTATGGGTAAGGCTGGTTGTGAGTATAAGGGAGATAGTATAGAGGACTAATGAGCTAATTATAAAGACAATTATTAAGGTATGGTCATGGAAATATAGAAGTTCTTCTATGATAGGGGAGGTGGCGTCTTGGAATCCTATTTGGGCGGGGTAAGCCATGGAGGTATAAAGGGATTAACCTATAATTTAACTATGACAAAGTTATGTAATGTTTTACTAATACCTCCGGTTAAGAGAGTCATAATGGTTATGGAATTGGCTTGAAACCAGTTTTAGGGGGTTCAAATCCTTCCTTTCTTGTTAGATTTTTGACGTGTGCGGGTTCTTCAAATGTGTGATATGGAGGCGGGCAGCCATGAAGTCATTCAAGGTTTGTTGTTGTTAATTCTACTGTTAGGACTTCTCGTTTTGAGGCGAATGCTTCTCAGGTTATAAAGATTATTAATATGACTGCTGTCAGGGAGATGAAGGAGCCGATAGATGAGATGGTGTTTCATATTGTGTAGGCGTCGGGGTAGTCAGAATAGCGTCGGGGCATGCCGGATAGGCCTAAGAA
>JAKFHU010001216.1:0-10139 GCA_023783475.1 Daubentonia madagascariensis
TTTTTAAAGATAAAAATCTAAATCTTATTTATTTAGAGAGGATTATATAAGAGAGGAGGAAACTCAACTGATCCTGATGAGCGTACATGGAGAACCAAGGGCACGTTCCTCCAAATTCCAGTTTCCAAATTGGAGATATTCTGACATATCTACATTTTCCACAGTTGATATGCCTCTCATCTGTCTTTTACTATGATAAACATAGTGAGTGACGATGGTAAAAGACAATGTAAACCTTTAGAAAAAAAGGGTGTTATACTTTTTTAGTATCCTCTTGGTTGTGGTGGTCCGAAAAACACATTGTAAGCAGGATTTTTAGATGTGTACAAAATTTGTAGCATGGGATTTGCTACAAAATTCTCCCATGTTTTCTGTCTCCTACATCTGCAGTGACACTTTCCTTGCTTCTGCTTTTCCCCAGCACAGCTAAGAATTACACGTCATAAAATTATCAATATCCTTGTCAGCAAGCACAGTGCATGCAGCTACACCTACACTAAGTTCAATTGCCAAAAATTAGTACAAGCATTTTAGTTATTCAGTGGTATGTGATGCTTATATTAATTCTTTGTATATCGACATTTTATAGTTTTTTTCATGAAATTAATTTTGTTAGGAAAGGTGTTTCCTTTTCCCGAAAGTTACACCTGTTTTTTAGATTGTCAACTATTGCTACTGAGTCTGCAACCCCCTGCCTTGTTACTTTTCAATTCTCATTGACACTTTATGCTGTCAATGCCCAGTCATAGGTCTTACAATGCTTCTCATAGAAGGAGGTACAATTCATGAGAAAATGACAATTTTGATTAATATAACAATAAAACAAAACAAAATATATTTTATTATATAGATTATATACATAAATCTACACCAGGCAGTGTACAAATGTCCCTATACTAGTGATATTATTAAAACTAAAATAATACTACACTAAAATGGGTATTATTATGAGATGAAGAAATAGATTTTACCAAACTTCATTACTTTAAAAACATATTTATCTTGAGAATGATAGTAAAATTTTTTAAAAAATTATCATACACAAAATAGCACTTGATTTCTTATAAATAGCTTCTTTCTTTTATTATAGTTCTATGTCACTCACCTGATATAAGCCCATAGGTATTATAAATATTTTGTTCCTGGCCCATTTAATGGTCTTATTTTTCCTACCATTATCTATGAGTGTGCATACACTTTAGGACATAAAATATTAATAATTGCCTGAGATGAAAATCAGTATAATGAGGATAAACTTGCTTTGCTTATCTGTCTTCTGAGGGTTCTCAGGGGCTCCACCCTCAGCCTGTACAGTCCATGGTTGTCACTTCTCATGGTGGGAGCCAAGATGTGCATTCAGATTTTTAAGGTTTTAGTGGATCAGAGAAAACCCAATTTTTCTTTGCAGTGCAACCAACCAATAGATGACCTCAATGGATGTTTTTCTATTCCATTTCTCCCCAATTGTTATCATATTATTGCAAAACCCATGATTTTTTTATGGTGGAGTTTGCAGATTTATGAAATAAAAATACAGGGCAGACAGTTAAAATTAAAATTTAGATAAAAGTTACTTTTTTTGGTATATTGATGGCAACTATCAGTTGTTTGGTTCTTACAGTTTAGATAAATTCCCAAAAGATATAATAAAATAATTATACTTTACCTGTTAACCCTAATCCATGGGAACCATGATTCCTTCCTGTCCAGCCTCAAACATCAGTGCTCTGAAGAGCCTCACTGGGGGAAGACATTTGATGATCAAACAGATCAATTCTTTGTTAGTTTGAGATGGTCATTTGCAGAGTGAGGGGCATGAATTAAAGGGGAACACAGGGATATCTCTTGGGGTTAGAAATAAAAATTTTAAAATTCTTATCTATTATTTTATATAAGAATTTTTAATCTTTTTGTATATGACATGATATGTGTGATATACTAATAAAATACTTTAAGTATATATTTAATAAATGCTTTTCCATATGTAAGTATTCTCTGCCCATTTGTTTTTACTGGTACTGGACTGCTGTCCTCACGATGAGAAGGCATTATTCCTTTACATCAATATTATCCTTTTGCCTCCCCTGGATCCAATATGACAACAGAACCCAATTGTGCTGAGGGTTCAGCTGTATGTTGGTGGTAACTCTTTCATTTGCTTCTTACAAATAAGATAGATGTGTCCCTTTATTAAGTTAAGCTTTTGGAGTAAAAGTAAAACTGATTTAATCAACTCTACAATATCTCCTGTGTAAACTTACAGTGTCACGTGATGTTAGAGCAATGTTTGACCACAGCCGTTAGTTGCTTAGCATGAGCCACGACACTGATGTGAACGTTTCTGCATCGCCTCACACATTCTTGTTTACGGCCCAGTATAGTTGTGAGCGACTTTGAAGGCATAATCGGGCGCTCTATCATCTCAGCATTTGTGTGAATGGGGTGGGTTTTAAAAAATTATTGTTGTGCCATACAGCTTAATTTTTCTAAATCCTGGATTAAATTAATATGATAAAATGATGATGCCTACATCCAAGGCAAATAACAGGAGACATTACCTGCAAAATTATTCAATGAAAGTTTACAAGGCTTTTTGATAATTGTGAAATCTTGACTGAAATTTAAAAGGAAGTATCTTTGCTATTGAAGACATATAGTTTTTCAAGCTGTATGAGGCTATCCCTGTATTAAGTGAAATCTCAAGAAAAGAAACACCATGTGATCATTTGACACAACCTTCTGGATGTCATAAAGTAGATAAATTCAACGTTTACTCTCCTGATAATTGAGAGCTGAGAGCTGGATTTAGCAATTATCTCCTGATGTGAAAAGAGATAACTTGTGCTATCTCTGGGATGGAAACTAAACAGGGAGAGAGCAAGGGACACTCTGAGGAGATGGAGTTAATAGGATTTGTGTTAAGCAGAATAAAGCCCCCAAAAGATGTACATATCCTAAACCCTAGGATTCAATGCAAAAGGGAAATAATATTCAGATGTAGTCAAGTTGACTAATCTGCTAATTTTAAATGGGGAGATTAACCTGGAATATCAAGGTAGGTCCAAAATAGTCACAAGGGTCAAAAAACATGAAAAAGTGACAAAGAGTAAAAATTATCAAAGGGATCCAATGTGAAAAATCCTCAACTGAATTTTTTCTAATTGCTTGTTTTGGTGATTCTTTCCCCATTTACCAAAAATTTCATTTTGTTTGGTTGTATAAATACCTTCAAGTGACTTTATATGTCCGTTATTGTTCAGGGTGATAAATACTAAATGAGGAAATGCAGGACAGTGAAGAAATGCTTTTCAAAGAGGGACAACGGTGTCCAATAGGAGTGCAGATGATGGGCACCCTGTACAGACAGGATTGTGGATGAATTGCAGCTTGACATACATAAATCGTTTGGTGTAGAAAATAATGCTGAGACTGTATTTTGCATAACATATAGAAGAATCTCAGGCTATTCAAAAATAACTGGGTGAAATAATAACCATGATGGTGAAAATGACTTTGACTACTGAAGAAAGAACAATAACAATGTGAGGTCTATTGTGGGTTTTTTCCCTTTCAAATATACAAAATACGTTTCCTTTATACCATTGAGATATCACTTTGTATTTATGTTACCATATAAAAATGTTCTTTTTTTTTCCAAGTTGGCACTGGAATCTCAGCCAGCACCTTCCTCCTTTTGCTCCACATCTCCACACTCCTTCTGAATCACAGGCCTAAGCCCGCTGACCTGATCATTTGCTGTTTGGCCTTAGGCCACATAGTGATGCTCCTCATGGTACTGCTTTTGTTGTCTCCAGACCTGTTTGAGTCATTGGATTTTCAGCACAACTTTAAGTATAAGGTGTTTTTCCATATGAGCAGGGTGATGAGGGCCTCTCCATCTGCACCACCTGCCTCCTGAGCATGCTCCAGGCCGTCACTCTCAGCCCCAGCACCTCCTGGCTGGTGAATTTTAACTGTAAGTTCATAAATTACATCATCCATGTTGTTGTCTTCTTTGGTCCTTCAGTTTGTCCAGCGACAGTTACCTGATCTTCTACACTGTTGCTTCTTCCAACGTGACTCAAACCAATCAGCTGGTCGTCAGTAAACACTGTCACTTTGCCCAATGAAGTCCATCATCAGGAACTTGCTTATTATACTGACAACATCCAGTGATGTCTATTTTGTAGGAGTTATGCTCTTCCCAAGTGCATACACTGCTGGTGGGACTGCAAACCAGTACAACTTCTTTGGACAGTAGTGTGGAGATACTTCAAAGATCTAAAAGTAGAACTACCATTTGATCCAGCAATCCCATTACTGGGTATTTACCCAAAGGAAAAAAAAGTCATTTTGTAAAAAAGACACTTGCACTCAAATATTTATTGCAGCACAATTCACAATCTCAAAGATGTGGAATCAACCCAAGTGTCCATCAATACACAAGTGGATTAATAAAATATGGTATATGTATACCAGGAAGTACTATACAGCCATAAAAAGGTGAACTAATACCTTTTGTAACAACCTGGATGGAACTGGAGATCATTCTTCCAAGTGAAGTGCTGTAAGAATGAAAAAACAAACACCACATGTACCCAGTACTAAACTGGAACTAACCGTTCAACACTCATGGGCACACATGGAAGTAAAATTAGCGGACACCAAGCAGGTGGGAAGAGGAGGGAGGGATGGGTAAATTCACACTTAATGGGTACAATACACACTATCTGAGTGATGGGTACACTTATAAGTTTGACTCAAACTGTAAAAAAGCAATTCATGTAACCAAAACTTTGTACACCTGTAATAATCTGAAATTTAAAAAAAAATTTTTTTTGAGAAGGAAAAAAAAGTCCCTGACCTATTATTTTGGGGAACTTGCTAACATAAAAGGTAACTTTGCTGAATTTAACAAGTGGACATGTTATTGTCTGTGTGATAACCAGTGGAAAAAAAATTAAATTTTTTTGCAGATCTAATTTTCTTTTCAGTACTGAAAACAATATTATTGGTGATAACATTGAATTTTACTTGACCCTTGTAATCCTGGAAAACAGCAAATTTAAGAAATCCCCCTACCCTTTGTGTTCCAGAAAATAGCTTATTGCAAAGAACCACCCTTCCCTCAGAGATGACTCTACATGTTTATCTATGACAAAGCCAAAGACATTCCAAATTCCCATTTTTTTGCCTCATAAATTATTAGCTCTAACTTCTTGTTCCTCCTGATCAGTCAGAACAAAACGTTTATCAAGTTTCTCTCTTTCCTCCATGCCCCTGAACTCTGACCCACTCTCAGCCTGAGCCAACATATAACCCCTCCTGAAAATAGGTTGGCCACAGGATAAAACATCTGATCTGGGATCTGATTAAACCACCCTTAATCCCAATTCCCCTGTTCTTTCTAGCCTTGTTTACTCCTTCCTATAGTAGAACAACCCATTTTGCCTAACCTTTAAGATGTTTGCAGATATTATGGTCAGAGTTTCCTACCTATTAGGATAGTTTCCCTCTTCCTATTGCAATAGACAATCACCCTTTCCAATAATATTTTGAGACACAGTCTCTCTCTCCTTACTAAAAAAAAAAATTTAAAAAAAAGGATCATTCATTACGATTAAGTGGGACTTATCCCTGGGATGTAAATATGCAAATAAACAAATGTGGTAGACTACATCAACAAAGTAAAAGACAAAAACATATGATTATCTCAACAAATGCAGAAAAAGAATTTGAAAAAATTTAACATCCTTTTATGATAAAAACTTTACCAACAAATTAGGTGTAGAAGAAATGCATTTTTAGCACAAAACACTATGTATCACAAGCCCACAGCTAATGTCACACTTAAAGTACAATTTGAAAGCTTTTCTTTTAATTTTGGAAGCAAAACAGAGATTCCCACTATTCTCTAATCAACACAGTACTGGAAGTTCTTGCCAAAGCACCTAGGCAAGAAAGAAATAAAATGCATAAAAACTGAATAGGAAGAAGACACGTTTTGTTTGCAGACAACATAATCTTATGTGAGGAAAATCCTAAAGACTCCATTAAAACTTTTAGAACTAATAAATAAATTAAATTAGATTTCAGATACAAAATCAATATATAGAAATCAGTAGCATTTTTATGCTCTAACAATGAATGATCCAAAAAAGAAATCAAGAAAGCAACACATTTACAATAGATTTTAAAGGCTTAGAAATAAATTTAAACAAAGAGGTGAAAGATTTGTACTGAAAACTTTAGAACATTAATGAGAGAAATTGAAGATTCATATAAATAGAAAAATATCCATTTTCACAGATTGGAAGAACTAATATTGTTTATCAGTCCATACTAACCAAAATGATCTAAACACTCAGTACAATCCCTATAAAATTTTTAATAACATTTTTCACAGAAGTAAAGAAAAATCTAAAATTTTTATAGAACAAAAGATCCCAAATATGCAAGGAAATCTTCAGCAAAAGTAGAAAAGCTGGTGGTATCATACTACCTTTTTTCAAAATATATTACAATGCTAAATCAAAACTATGTGGTACTGTGTTAAAAACAGACACATGTACAAATGGAATAGAGTTGAGAGCCCAGAAACTAATTTTTTGCAGGGTCACCAAGAAGACATAATAAGAAAAGGAAGTTACTTTCAATTAAAGGTGCTGGTAAGACTGGATTTTCACATGCAAAGAATGAATTTTAATCCTTATCTCATCCTATATACAAAAATCAACTTAAAATAGACTAAAGACTTAAATATAAGACCTGAAACTTTGGAACGACTTGAAAAAACAGCAGAAACACTTTAGGACATTGGTCTAAGGTAAGATTTTTAATTTTTTTTAGATATGACCCCAAGGGCCCAGGCAACAAAAGTAAAAATGGACAAATGTGATTGCAAGATGCTGAAAAGACAGCGTGCAGCAAAAGAAACAACAGGGCCAGGCACAGTGGCTCATACCTGTAATTCCAGCACTTTGGAAGGCCAAGGTGGAAGGATTGCTCAAGGCCAGGAGTTTAAGACCAGCCTGGGCAACATAATGAGTTTCTGTCTCTACAAAAAATAAGAAAAATCAGTCAGGTGTGGTGGCACATGCCTGTAGTCCCAGCTACATTGGAGGCTGAGGCAGGAGGGTTGCTTGATCCCAGGAGTTGTATGCTGCAGTGAACTATGATCATGTCTCTGTACTCCAGAGGGTGACAGAGAGAGATCCTGTCCCTGAAAAAAAAAAAAAAAAAAAAACAGAGTGAAGAGGCAACCAATGGAATTGGAGAAAATATTTGTAATCCATACATCTGATAAGAGTCAATATCCAAAATATATAAGGGGCTCAAGCAACTCAATAGCAAGAAAACAAACAACTCCATTAAAATATGGGCAAATGATCTGAATGGTCAATTCTGCAAAGAATACATACAAATGACCAACAGTTATATATTTAAAGAAAGCTCAACATCATTGCTCCTCAGGGAAATGCAAATTAAAACCACACTTGGATACCACCTCACACCTGTTAGAATGGCTACTATAAAAAAAAAGACAAGTGTTATCAAAACACTTGTCTTTGTGGAAAAAAGGGAACACTTATACACTGTTTTGGGGGACGTAAATTGATACTGTCCTCATGAAAAACAATGTGGAGATTCCTCAAGACATTGAATATAGAACTCTAACATTATCCAGCAATCCTACTACTGGGTATATTCCAGAGGAAAGAAAATCAGCATGTTGAAGAGATATCTGCACTTCCATGTTCATTGCAACATCATTTATAATAATGTAATAATGTATAATATATGGAATCAGCCTAAGTGTTCATCAATAAAAGAATGGGGAAGTAAAATGCATGAAAGACAGCTGCACCTAACTTGCTTATGGCTGACTTGCTAGTATTGCTCAAGTTTAGCTGTGTTAATTTCTGAATTGAACATCTTCCTACACTATACATGAGCTGAGGACTTTCCATTACCAGAGAATGACCAGGGAAGTTTCTATCCAAGACAAGACAAACGGGAATAATAGATTCAACATGTTGGATTTTCTGGGGGTGGGGGGTGGGGAGAGAGAGAGAGAGAATGAATTATGCTATTATTGCCCCGATAAGACCCAATCTTTACATATCTTCATACATATCTTCACATTTGTCTTTCCTAGGAAGTTGACACTTTTAACAATGGAAATTAAGAAGCTCTGAATCACCAATAACACTAAACAGAGCTGAGTCTCAAGGACACTGCTAATGTCTAAATATTTCAGGTATAAAGAGTAAAGACTGGTACCTTCTCTATGCTCATGAACAGGTTTAAAAAAGGGCAATAGTTGAATTGATCATCACTGGAAACAAATGGCTAGAACCTTGTTATGGAAAACCTCTTAACAAACTTTTAATGATACTTTGAATTCAACCATATGATTTACTCCTAGGCCTGCAGCAAAGTGGGGCACCTGTCTGGGGGATGGGCATGCTTGTAGCTCTGACTTGGGCAGTGCGTACGCAATATATGTAACCAAAGCATTTGTACCCCCATAATATTCTGAAATTTAAAAACAAAAAAGTGAAAAAAAAGCTTCTCATACTGGAAACTGCATTATAAATGCTCCAAGAGTCTTTGCCTCTTGTCCTTTTAGATAGTTGTTTTCTACCTTGATATTTACTGTTCTATTTAGAGACCATATATTTTACCAGGACCTTCTGAAGAGCTCCTACCTCATCCTCCTTTCTCAGCCTGTAGATGAGGGTTCTAAGCATAAGTGTGAAGATTGTACAAAATACAGATACAGCCTACTCCTGCTCAGGAGTGTGGGGAGAACCAGATATCATATACATATAAACACATGGTGCTAGATAAAAGCTTACCACTGTAAGGGATGAGGAACAGATAGCCAAGGCTTGGTTCTGCCTTGGGGGGATTTCACACAAGAGACAGTGAGGAAAATGAGGGTGCAGGAAGTCATGAGATGTACAAAGGGGATGATGATGAATGCAACGCCCACGACAAAGACCACTATTCCACAGGCAGAAGTGTCTTTGCATGAGATTTTCATGATTGGTCAGCTATTGCCTCAATAATGTGATGTAAAAGACAACTCTCTTTATTTTATTTTATTTTTTATTTCAGAATATTACAGGGGTACAAACATTTTGGTTACATAAATTGCTTTTGTACAGTTTGAGTCAAAGTTATAAGTGTGTCATCACCCATATAGTGTGCATTGTACCTGTTAGGTGTGAATTTAACCATCCCCACCTCCCCCGTCCCACCTGCTTGATTTCCGTTGAATTTTACTACCGTATGTGCACATGAGTGTTGATCTATAAGTTTCAATTTAATAGTGAGTACATATGGTTTTTGTTCTTCCGTTCTTGTAATACTTCACTTAAAAAAGGATAGTCTCCAGTTCCATCCAGGTTGTTACAAAAGGTAATAGTTCACCATTTTTTATGGCTGAGTAATACTCCATGTTATACATATACCACATTTTATTTATCCACTCCTGTATTTATGGGCACTTGGGTTGTTTCCACATCTTTGCAATTGTGAATTGTGCTGCTATAAACATTCGAGTGCAAGTGTCTTTTTTATCAAATGTCTTTTTTTCCTTTGGGTAAATACCCAGTAGTGGGATTGCTGGATCAAATGGTAGTTCTACTTTTAGTTCTTTGAGGTATCTCCATACTACCTTCTATAGAGGTTGTACCAGTTTGCAGCCCCACCAACAGTGTATGTGTTCCTTTCTCTCTGCATCCACACCAGCATCTGTAGTTCTGTGACTTTTTGATAAAAGCCATTCTCACTGGAGTTAGTTGGTATCTCATTGTGGTTTTGATTTGCATTCGCCTGATGATTACAGATGTTGAGCATTTTTTCATATGCTTATTAGCCATTATTCTATATTCTTTTGAAAAGCTTCTGTTCATGTTTCAGTGGCTATGACAACAAACATATTTCCTTGCTTTCCTGTCTGTGTCAGTGGGGGCATGTTGCTCTATGCTGATGGTCAGGTACAGACATATTCCACTACTTCTCTCTCATTCTGTGTCCTGCTCTTCTTATGGAGATGGCAGAAGCCAGAAAGGGGCAAGCAGAACCACATGATTCCTTGTAAGGCCTGAGCTTGAGGTGGACTATATCAC